>MU277981.1:1765495-1809201 GCA_022385765.1 Trametes cingulata | reverse complement strand
GTGGTGTGCGCGTCTGGGGGTTACGGGTGGCCTGCGACCGGCATGGGATATCCCAAGCGGTGTGCAGGCCTGGCCATACGGCCTGCCCGTGGTGCGCGCATGTCCCGGAATACGGTCCCCAGCACGGAGGGAGAACACGGAAGGTGTACACAGAGCGCAGGGAAAAGGTAGTACATACCTCAGTTCACAGCATCCTAGCACATCCTACAGCATTCGCGATTTTGTGCAGGGCCTCGTTCAGCGGTGAATGCCTGCTGAGTGCCCTGAAGGCTTGTGCAGTGTGCTGGCAAATCAGACGCGTCATACCCTGGCTCTCGCGTGGTACGGCGGTGGTGGGCATGGTTGAGCTGTCAACGAGGACCGGTGGGGTTCAGGACGCGTTGAGGTACACCAAAGAGCATGTGGTTGGACATCAGCAAGACACGTCGCAGGCGCAGCAGCACCGAGGCGTCATACACCGCACACCGCCCACTTTCCGGGTTCCAAGGTCGGAGCGCACGCTAGGTGGGCGAGGCGCGGTGGGGACAAGGAGGAACTTACCTTAGGTAGATGTCTTGATAACTAGAGCGAGGCCGCGAGAGAAAGAGACTGCAGAGAGAGGTTGGAGAGAGAGAGGGAGAGAGAGAGGGAGAGAGCTTGAATTTCAGCGAGGCCGCGAGTCGGTGCACGCAGGCGCTTGCCACGGGGGCGCTTGCCACGTGTGCCCACCTAGCGCCCCCACCACTCGCTGGCGCCAAGGGGCCCTCACTTCGCCTTCGCAGCTCCCTCGACCTGTCCTTCCGTCTCCGTCTCCCCCGCCATGCCCCTTCCAGCGTCGCTCGCACTCCCACATATATTCAAGATCGGGACTGACGCGTCCTTACAATCAAGACCAACGCGTTGTTGCAATCAAGACCGTTACGCCGCCCGCACCCTCGCGTCCTCAGGCTCTCACCGGCTCTCACCTTGCCCTCCACCGCGTCCTCCTCAAGACTTTGCCTCACCGTCGTGCCCTCGACCCCTCATCGCCAGCACCTGCGCGTCCGGTGGACTCTCGCCGCTGTACGCCTACCATCAGCAGGGGTGGACGTGCCGGACTCGTCAGCCCACGATGACAACAGCCGCGCCCTCCCGCGCCGCGACTCGCTGCAGCACGACGAGGGCGCGGTCGACCCGAGACGCGTCAAGCCGTTCTCTGCGGACGGCTCTGGGTCCGGCTCTACCCGTTCACCATCGCGAGCGTCGAGGGCCCCTACGGAGGCCCCAGCCACGCCATTTTCGGCAGCTTCTCTGGGGCAATGTTCGCCGCGGGCAGTAGCGGCATCACGTCGCGCTCGGGGCGGTCCAGGGCCTGATCAAGAAGGATCTGCAGTACAAGTCGCGCGTCCGCGCCATCGAGCTCGTCTGGTGCGTGCAGGACCCCAACGCCCTCCCGCCGATGATCCCGCTATTCTCGTCCCTCCTCGCGCAGTCGCAGAACGCGTACGCCACCCTCCGCATTTCCGTCTTCTACACTCGCGTGCCTGCGTCCCCGGACGCTGTTCGGGCATACCGTCTGCCGCCGGGTCTCACTCTTTCGCCTGCGCGCCCGAAGCTCCCCGCAATCCTGCAGGGCATCGTCGATCGTTCTGCGGCGTTGACTCGTACGTGCGCAAGAACACCGTGTTCGCCGTGTACTCGATCTACCGCGAGTTCGAGCACCTCATCCCGGACGCGCCGGAGCTGCTGCAGACGTTCCTCGCGGCGGAGTCGGACGCGACGTGCAAGCGCAACGCGTTCGTGTTCCTCGCGCACTGCGCGATGCCGAAGGCGGTCGAGTACATCCTGCAGGTGTTCGACCAGATCCCGAGCATGGACGAGCACCTCCAGATGAGCATCATCGAGGTTATTAGGCTGGATTGTAAGCAGGAGACGACGCACAAGGTGGGTGGTGGTTGATTGGTGTAGCCTGTGAATCGAATTCTGACTGGGACCGGATAGGCTCGGTACATTCTCCTCATCTCAGAACTGCTGAACGCGTCGTCGCACGCCGTCAAGCACAAAGCCGCTACCACCCTCACTTCCCTCACCCAGAACCCCACCGCCGTCAAGGGTATGCATGAGCCTCCAGAAGTGCAGGGCGGGCACTGACCTCGAATGACCGCAGCCGCTGCATCCTGCTACATCAACCTCGTCCAGAAGGAGTCCGACAACAACGCGAAGCTCATCGTCCTCGACCGTCTCGATGCCCTCCGCTCCAAGCACGGGCACGTTCTTGACCCGCTCATCATGGACATTCTGCAGATTCTCTCGAGGTACTCGCACATATATGCAGCACGATTGAGCAAATAGCTGATGATATCGGTAGTGCTGACCTCGAGGTCTGGAGGAAAGCCCTCAGCATTGTCCTCAGTCTCACCTCGAGCCGCAACGTCGAGGAAGTCATCCTGTTCCTCAAGAAGCAGCTCCAGAAGACACAGGACCAGGAGTACGAGAAGGTTTGTGCATATTCAATCTACACTCTGTCATGGCAGGTTTAACGTTTGTGCAGGCACCCGAGTACAGGCAACTGCTCATCCAGTCGATCCACGTCTGCGCAGTCAAGTTCTCCGAGGTCGCCGCCAGTGTCGTGCACGCGCTAATGGATTTCCTTGGCGACTCGAACAACCCGTCTGCCCTCGACGTCGTCGCATTCGTCCGCGAAGTCGTCGAGAAGTTCCCTCAGCTGCGCCGCACGATCTGCGACAAGCTCATCCAGACCCTGCCCGAGATCAAGTCCGGCAAGGTCTACTGTGGCGTGCTCTGGATTCTTGGTGAGTACGCGGAGGATGTCCAGGAGATTCAGGAGGTCTTCCGTCAGCTGCGCAAGGTGCTTGGTGAGATCCCGATCTTGGCGAGTGAGCAGCGCCTGTTGGAAGAAGCGAGCGCAGAGGATGGCGAGGAGAAGAAGGATGAGCAGGTCAAGACAGAGACTTCGAAGCCTAAGGTGCTCGCAGACGGAACTTATGCGACGGAGAGCGCATTCACGAGCGTCTCGAGCGCGAGACTTGAGGCTGTCAAGGCTGCCGCTAAGCCACTCGGGCATACTGTCTGCCGCCGGGTCTCACTCTTTCGCCTGCGCGCCCGAAGCTCCCCGCAATCCTGCAGGGCATCGTCGATTGTTCTGCGGCGTTGTTCTCCGGGCATAAGGAGCGCCGGCGCGGAGGCGGTGCGTTGACCGGCATAATTGTCGGCGTGTGTGGGCCGCAAGGTCTTGGTGATGAGGTATGCAAGGCTGTCGCGAACTTCCCTCCGCAGAGGCGCAAGGCCGTAGGCGGCATTGAGCTGCATGAAGAGTACGTTCTCATTCCTTCCGTGCGTTAGCGGCGATACTGACAGGAATTTTCAGGGCGTTCGGCTGGTGAACGTCGTTTCACCGGCTTACATTGCACCGTTGGCGCCCATATGAGGCGCTCCTGGTACGTTCCTCTCTCCCCTCTCTCTTCTTTCATTTATCGCTGTCCGCTTACGCTCGCGTCCTTCAGCGCGCACGCCCATCGACTCTCACAGAGCGGCCAGTTCCAGGCCCAGAAGCAGCTCCAGATGTCGCCCGTGTCGACGCGCATCGACGCGGGGGCCAGGGCCGCACGCGCCACAGCTGCCGCAAGCGGGTAGGGCGGGATGGGGATCCGCGGCAGTGGTCGGTATGCGAAGGTGTGGTCATGATACATTGTATATACACTTTGCTCATGTACAATAGCTATGGTCGGGTAATGTGCATAAGAGTCCAAGTCTCATGAGCGGGAGTCCGAGTCTGTGTGTAGGGGGTACATGTTGTGAAAGCGCATATCAGAGCGGTAGGTAGGTTGGCAGCCTTGCAAGGCTAGCTTCGCACGAGTAAGCTTGTTCTTCTCGACAACCATCTCATCAAGGAAGAAGTCATACTTCACTGCTGTCATCTCCCGCACAATAGCGTGATACCCACCAAACCATACATTGGTCTGCTCTGCAACAGAGGAGTTGAAGTACCATAAAGTTCCGTCGTCCCCAAGTAGTTCTGGGTAGTTGTACGGGTTGCAGTGGACTTGGCAGGCCTCATCCGTCTTCTTATGTTTACACTTCCAATGAAAGACGTCGACAGGGAGGCCGATCTCGCGGTGAAGCGTTTCGCCGCTGGCTTCGAGGTGTTTCCAGACCCGACAGTTGTTGTCGTACAGCAGGGCGCGTGGCATGAACTGCGGTCCGGGGAACTTCCGGCGCACCATCTCCTGCAAAAGCAACGGTGAGCATTTGGCAAGCAGAGAGTCGAGGTAGAACATACCACAATCTGAGTGATACCTTCAGATCCATAGCAGGTATCTCGTTCGACAATGATCCCGCATGGTCTCACGAAAAGCTGTTCATTGTGTGTTCGACGGCGCCCGAACATTGCCTTCAGCTTGCGGTTGCCCTGGCTCGGCTTGTCGGGGCACTGAGTATCGAGCGACGGCCCAGGGTGTGGCAAAGTTGTCGACAGGGGTGGTGGTATGTCCTGTGATGCAGAGCCGGAGGTTTCAGATGGCATGCTATGACCTTGGGAGTCTATGGTGTCCTCTGAGTCGACATCGCGCGGGAGATGAGCTGTGTCCTGCGACGCAGAACCGGAGGCTTGAGATGGCGCGCTGTGACATTGGTGGTCTGTAGTGTCCTCGACATCAAGCTCGAGATCCTCATCGAGGGGTGCCTCTGGGGACATGGAATCTTCGGGTGTTGCCACTCTGGATCGCTGGAGCCGATTGCGAAGATGAAATGCTGCCTTGTTCATGAGTTTGAAGCGATCTTCAACTGCGCGATGATCTGGGCAGGTACAGGTGCGATACCCCTTGACGACAGGATCTTCACAGCCATTGACGACACAGACGGACTCGAGGGAGGCGTGCGCCGGACAGAAGCGGTCCTGGGTGGACCGCAATGGGACAGTGCAGTTGTGCACGCCACAGCACGGGCGTCCAATCTCTATCCCGTCCATAACCAGGGCGTCAACGAATTCTGTCAGTGTGCATGGCGGGTCCAAGTCAGCACCTCGTTGCATGGCCAAATCAACATGAGCTACATACCAGATGGCCGTCCAGGTTCATCAGGATAGACGTAACGACGAACGCACTTTGTGCAGCAGTGGCTATACTCGAATTGCCCACCACGTCGCATGAACGTGTTCCGAGCCTCCATGGCTGCGGTGAAGCGGTCCTTCTGTTCACCAGAGTGGGGGACCTGCAAGGTGTACTTGCGCGTCGCAGCGTCCTTGAGGAGTGCGAGGATCACAAAGCCGTCCCACACATGTTCGGTACGGAGCTTCAGGGAGGCGGACCGCTCAGTGTGATCCTCGAGCTGAGATAAAGTGACATCGTAGACATGTGCAGCATTGGTCGCCGAAGTCCATGATAGCAGCGAGAGAGTGGTGAAGAGCTTCAGGATGCGTGTCTCCACATAGACATGTTCAGCAACCTGAATGTAATCTGGCATGGAGTCCGAGTAGTAGGTCCGAACATCCTTGTGGACGAAGTAGTTGGGATGATACGTCGTACGACATGCTATAATATGCATCAGCATGGCACAGAATCTGTTCCGACGCAACTTCGAGTACATACAGTAGCAGTATAAATGAACAGCGTACCCCTCGCACACACCCCGGTCAAGAGTGAAGATAGAGATCTTGAGGTGTTCCTTTCGATCCCGGAGGAGGGTAGGGTCGGCGCAATGTGGACGGTCGCAGACTCGGACCGGGGGATAGAGCATACGACCAGCTGGTCCAAGTTGCATGTAGTATCAGGCCATGGGTGGGCATTATGATCCTGAGATGCACATACCTAGCTTATAATCGAGCTGTAGTTGGCTGTGGAAGCGAGTGGACAGATCAAAATCAACAGGCTCAACACCCTGCATCCAGATGAGGATCTTCAGTGCATCCCAGAGTGAGTCAACTTGAGCGAGAGTGATGCCAAGGCTCCGGGACATGAAGCCGCAGATATCGGGATCTAGAGTGGATGGTATGTGTTCAGGAGAGAATCGCGGGCCCTGGCAGAAGAGGATTGCAGGCTTTAGCGCAGCACCCAGACGGATGAATGCTGTCATGGTGCTGAATGAGATGTTGTGCATGAGCTCGGGGCACCTAGCCAGGGCACTGAAGACGGTATCAAGGGTAAACATCTTCGCAGTGTATCGCGTGGAAGAATTCAGAGACGGAAGGTGTCACTACTAACGAGGGAGAGGTGCAGCACAATGCTATTGCGTCTCTGCGACGAGAATTACGAACACGCCTGTCCTCGAGCTCAGATTCGGACGCGAGCTACGGCGCAAAAGCCGCGAACAGAAACACAGACCAGATCGAGATTTTCGATCGTGTTTGCCATACAGCCGAGATGCCGGTGACTTGGCGGCTGCCGAGGTGGACTCGTAGACTCGTGGACTCGTGGATTCACGGATGTACGGACGTCCTCTAGTACTTGCAAGCGACCGCCACCCTCCAATGCTCATCTGACACTGGAAAGCATCAATTCGTTACGCAAGAATGCTAAGATGTTGGTACTCTCCTCTGTATCGCTCAGAGATTCATAGAATGGCGTGCCTCATATACAGTCGCCGCCATACCAGCGGCCTTGGCGTCCAACTGGAACTCCAGCCTGTCCGATGTCGGAAAATGCCTCCCGCTGCCCTAGAGCTCTCAAGTACGCTCTACTCGTCATTGGAGACATTCAGCATGGTCCAGACACTCCTTGCATAGAAGCACTCAAGAAGGTGACTCCGGGTATGCGGGAAGGCGGAATTTGAGCCGTGGCTAATAGCGCCTCCCGAGAGTACGACAGCCATCGCGCTTTCTACGTTGCAAGGGCGTCGAACTTGGCGAGTAGAAACAATCTTCAGAAAGATTTCGAGGGCCAAGACGATTATGCTCGAGAGATAGAGGGCGTCGTTGGAAGGATACGGAGGTGCGCACGATGTATGCGAGCTCGTAATCTTATCTGGCTTGTAACAACCGAGTTATCTAATCTGATATCTTTCAATCAAAGGTGCGGAATGTCGCGGAAGCGCGCCTGGTCATGTGTTGAGCCGGCTATTACCCCGCACTCTTCCCCGCATTCCGCTACGCGTCCGTCCCCCTCTGTTTCGCGTCCTCGATCTGGGGGAGCACGTCCCGCAGGTATAAGAAGGGTACGAGTCAACCATCATGGCGAATATTCAGCTTGCAGACGAGTTCTACATGGCGAACGGTGCGTCTGTGATGCGCACTACGAGGGGACCTGAGGCACTCACCTCGACGCGTTGTCCCCTAAACAGAGTCGCTCAAGCACTTTAGGCCTACGCAGGCCAGCATCCCGCCCCGCGAGGTGAACTACCGTTTACGCACACCCAGTGGAACTCCTGTACACCGACATGCATTGGTGAGCACGAGTCGAGTTCGGAGGATCGTCGTCACTGCATCTTCGCACGCAGAACCCCCTTGCATTCCTTCTCCGCGCCGCGCAAGTCTATCCCAATAAGCTAGCGCTTGTTCATCCCGACGTGGAACATCCGGTGATATACTCATATGCAGTCTGGTATGTACTTGCCTAGTCGAAGACAAAGCCAAAGGGGTGCTGAGGACTACATCAGGGCCCAGCGCTGCCAGAACTTCGCGTATGCCTTGATTCAGGCTGGTATCAAGCCCGGAGATCGCATAGCTGTGATTGCTCCCAACATGTGAGTATTCCACGGGGTCTATATGTTCGGAGCACTGACACGCCGAGACAGCCCCGCTGCATCTGGTATGTATCAACCCATCCTTCGGTAGGACCAAGACATTCACGCGGCGTTCCTTCACAGAGGCGTACCATGGTGTCCTCGGCGCACGGGCAATCCTCTGCACAGTCAACACTCGGCTGACCCATGGCGAAGTCGCGTATATTCTCGAGCACAGCGAGTCAAAGCTCATATTCGTTGACCACGAGTTTACACACCTCGTCAAGGGCGCGAAAGCACCGGTCATCGTTATCAACGACACAGGACGCGAGGACGATCCATACGAGCAATTCCTCACCTCGGGTCGGAGGTTCAGCGGCGAGCGCGGGTGGCCAGGACTCGAATGGGAACATGACGAGGACGCAGGTTGCGCGCTGAATTATACGTACGGGACGCCTTCTCTTCTGTTTATGCTAGACATTATTGACCGGGATGATAGGTCTGGTACCACAGGACGGGTAAGTCATACTCGCAAGATGCATAAGAGCCGAACTCACGTTGTGTGTGTACGGTAGCCGAAGGGTGTGCTCACCACGCTACGAGGTCAGACATTCCAGCCTGAAGGACTGAATTGTTTTCATACTAACGAATATTTAGGCTCGTACC
The DNA here is from genome assembly GCA_022385765.1 of Trametes cingulata. NCBI lineage: Eukaryota > Fungi > Basidiomycota > Agaricomycetes > Polyporales > Polyporaceae > Trametes > Trametes cingulata. Next base: position 1,800,903 of record MU277981.1, on the reverse strand, counting down.
TCGCCGCCATCGCCAACGCGTATGAAACTGGGTCTGTCGGCTATTCTATAGGTAGGGGACGTTTAGCTGACATGGAACAGCATGAATGGCGCTTCGACGTACCTATGGTAAGCGCAACGAGGTCCTCTCGGGAGCTGAGGTAGCCCGATACTGAGCTGTATCACGTCTTTCAGGATCCTGCCAATGTTCCACGCAAGCGGCTGGACATTCCCCTGGGCTATCACGTTCGCTGCGTCAGCACAGGTGGGCGTCGCTCTTGCGAGAGGAAAGCGCGCGGTCTCACGCCGTCATACTTCCAAACAGATCACTCTGCGTTCAGTATCATACCCACACATTTGGAATCATCTCCTCAACTCCGGTGTGACGCATTATTGCGGCGCGCCGACCGTGCAGGTAAGTGCAATGATCGAAGCCTAATCGCCGCGCCCCCCGCTGTGCAAGCCACAGTTTGTGCTGAAACCACCTCTGCAGATCGGTTTGATCAACGCGCCTCAGGCGAGACGCCTCGAGAAGCCCGTCTATGCGATCATTGCGGGCTCAGCACCGACGGCGCACCTCATCGGAGAGCTTGAGAAGATTAATATCAAGCCTGTTCACGTCTATGGGCTCACGTACGTAGCATCTCTCTGACCGAGACCGCCGAGCTGACATGACTCGCCAAACTGCTTGACTGACTCCAGCGAGGTGAGCACCTTACCACCAACGTAGTGCCAACACGTAACTAATATTAGTGCCAGACATACGGCCCCTCGACCAAGTGCTACTATCAGCCGCACTGGACCTCCCTCCCGCTCGACGAGCGCGCAAAGCTGCTCGCACGGCAAGGCCACAGCTTCGTGACCGCAGAAGATGCGCGCGTCGTGTTCCAGCCGAAAGAGGGCGACGACCCAAACGCGCCGCTCATTGACGTACCGAAGGACGGGAAGACGATGGGCGAGGTTGTCTTCCGCGGGAACATTGTCATGAAGGAGTACTTCAAGGATCCCGAGGCGACGCGTAAGGCGTTCCGGGGCGGCTACTTCAACACGGGCGATCTTGCTGTATGGCACCCCGATGGGTACATTGCCATTCAGGACCGTAGCAAGGACATCATCATCTCTGGTGGAGAGGCGAGTCGCTGCGGTAGTGGACATTCGTCTGGGATGGTCTTGTTGATTGATACGCCTGCAGAACGCGTCGAGCTTGGCTATCGAGCAAGGTGAGGCTTACTTTCAACTGCTATCCGCTGGGCCGTCTGACAAGAGACAAATCGGCAGAGCTGGCATCACATCCCGATGTGCTTGAGGTGTCCGTGGTCGCGCGCTCGCATCCCAAGTGGGGCGAGCGCCCCATGGCATTCGTCATCCTCCACCCGCAGAAGAAGGCCAAGTGGGAGGGGCGCCACGGCGCATTCGAGCAGGACCTGAAGAAGCACGCACGTGGACGTCTGCCAGGGTTCGCATGCCCAGAGTGGGTCGCGGTCGTCGATGAGCTGCCGGTGAGTCCTTCGAGCCCTTCCGAAGCGCCAGGTCGGAGCTTGACGAACGCGCGCGCAGAAAACGTCGACGGGCAAGATCCAGAAGGTCGAGTTGCGCAAGTGGGTGGCCAAGCTGTGAGAGCACGGATGCGTGTTTGGCCATTGCTCGGTGTTGGGTATACATTGCACATCTACTTTGCCATATAGGCGCACAGAACGAGAACGAGGAGGGAAACTGGGTAGGGCGGATGCTATTTGTATAGTAGGAATGAAATTGCTCTTCAACCTTCCGAAGGAGTCAGAGCGTGTAGCGTATTGTGTGGGTTGAGATGCGCGAGAGCGTGAGTCCTGCCGAGCCACGAGAGCGACGCAGAGATGCAACTTGCAGATGGAGGATGTGAATGATGACGACAGACTGGGGATTACGTATGCACAGGTGGGAGGGTAGTAGATACAGCGGGTGTCGCAAGCGGCTTCTCTTCACTAGATAGAGTTGCAGCTATGCCTTGGTCTGGGAGTCCGGATGGTCAGGCCGCCTAGGGCCGACGGGGACGGGGTCTTGGTCTTTGCTCCGGAGCAGTGCCAAACAATGCTGGCCGCCACACGACGCGTACACCGCAGCCCACTTCCCGCCTTCCTTGCGCACGACGACCGCAGGCGTAGGCTGGAAATCGAGGTCGGAATCGCCAAGACCGAGCTCGCCAACGACTTGTCGGCCCCACGAGTACATGGCGCCTCCGGCAGTGATGGCGATGTTGTTGTTCGTGCCCACAGCGATATGGACGATGCGGTCGTTCGCGTCCGGGAACTTGACCTGCACGGGTTCTGGAACAAAGTCGGCATATTGGCGGTCCGTGAGTGCCGGATCGTCCTCCGCGATGCCCAGGCGACCTTCCTCGGACAAGCCGCACGCGAAGACGCGGCCGTCGGAGGTCAGGAAGAGTGTGTGCAAGTCGCCGCCGGCAATTTGAACGACAGTCGCGCCGTCGAGCTCGGTCTTGCTGAGGCCGATGACGCGCTTGGGGGAATGGACCTCCTTGTCGATGTTGACATCTGAGACGCCCGTGCCAGTCTGGCCCTTGGAGTTGACGCCCCAGCCCCATGTATTGCCCTCGTCATCGACGGCAAAGGAGTGATTGTTGCCCGCACCGATAACTACGGCCTTCCGTGTACGAGTACCGAGGACAATCTTCTCCGGGGCAGTACCGCTGATTTTCCGGCGCTCGATGACGCGCCGTCCAAGTTGGCCCTCCTCACCCGTCCCAAGGGTGTAGATGTTGCCCAGGGTAGTGAGCAGGAGGAGATGGTTGTTGCCCGCTGCAGCGGAAACCCACTTCTCCTCCTTGAGGTCAAGTAAAGGGACAGGCTTGTACTGCTTCTTGGCATGACTGGAGAAGCCTACAAGCCCTTGATTGCCCTGAAGCAAAGCGGCTCAGTCGCGACACTTCCAATGTAAGGATTAGATGTGTGTACGTACTGCAAATGCACCCCAGGCGCGAAGCTCGCCTTGGTCACTGATAGCTGCGGAAAAGCTATCACCGGCGACGATTTTGACCGCGCGGAAGCCTTCCTCGACGAGGCTGTGTATGGGCACTGGTTTCCAGACGGGGTCTTTGGTCTTCTCGTCAACCTCCACTGAGTAAGCGTCGTTGTTCGGGTCAGGCACGTTGACAGTGACTCTGCCCAAAGCGCCGTTATCGTTCGTCCCGCAGGACCAGATCTAGAGCACGATTATACCGTCAGTATAGGGATATGATGGGGCACACGCAGGAACACACGACATACCGTGCCCTTCTCGTCCAGCAACAGCGTGTGAAGACCGCCTGCAGCGACGGACTCGAGACCTGCGTGGTCATCGCCGAACGCGCCTTCTTCAATTTTCTCTGAGACGAAAGGGTTTTTGCGAGGCTTGGCGATCTCCTCGTTGTAATCCATCACCAGCTGGCTCATCTCGCCGGAGCCCCATGTGAAGAGGTGGAGAGGGGGGCGGTAGTGCTGAGGGATAGCGGGAAGGGCGTTGATGCCCTGTGGGACCTTGCGGACGCGCGCGGGGGCCTTGCCCTTCTCGGGCTTCGCTTTCTCATCGGCGCTGGCCTTAGTTTTGCCGTTGACCTTCCCATTTATCTTGGGCTGCTCGACATTGGACGGGGCCGCGCGGAGGACGCGCTTGGTGGCCGGGGCGGCCTTGTCAGCGTCGGGCGACGCTGCGCGTTTCGTCGCGCGCGAGCGCGGCGCTGGGGGTTCTGCGGTGCTGGCCGCGCGAGCTCGTCTGGGAGGCATCTGAAGAGGCGCGGCAGGGGTTGGTAGTGGTAGGAAGGAGAGGTGCGAAAGGCTGAAGGTGTGCTGTGGCTGACGGTGACACCAACGGCCTCTCCAGCGGATCCAGATTCGGAACGCGCGAGCCGCCGAAAAAGTTGAACGACGCGCGTGACGTGAGCGCGAGCGGTTAGGATCACATGACATTCACGTGTACCTAGCCACTGCTTGGTCATGTTTGGTTCCCGAACATACCGGCCAAACTCAGCCAAACACCCCGACGTCGAGGACAACGACGACGACGACGACACCGACGAACCTCTCGACACTCTTGACGCCGTCTGTGCCTCTTCTCTACCCTCTGGCACGGCCGGACGGACCAGGACACTCTCGGCACGACTGGCATGGCCCAAGGACGTACGAACCACAGGACAGCATCTCTCCCAGACACCGCCATCCTCGCCCGCCGTAAACTCCACGCCCGACGCGCAACGAACGGTCGTAGACGCGTTTTATCACTTGCAGAGCCGTATCTCCAGGAGGACCACTCTTCTCACGCGTCTGGCAGTTCCCCACCTTCCTCGTCGCGTCCTGTTCTTGTCCCTCTCCAGTTCAACCTCCGTCGGCTCCCATCTCGCATTCTATCCGAGCGGAAAGACAGTATGCGCGATGCAGGAAATGGCTACGATGTTTCGATCGGCATGAAGCGCAAGCGCGTCGTTAGTGGTAGTGAGAACGCCTCCACGACGAGAGGCGCCCGCTCTGCCAGCCGCGCCAAACGTCGTAGGGCTATGCCCGACTCGAGTGACGAGGAGCATGCAAGTGGGATGGACGTCGATGAGCAGGAGCAGTGGGACGGTTCGGACAACTCCGATGACGACGGAACTCTCGACTCATGTACGCACAGTTCATTTCTTGTCAGCCGCGTGCCCTGTTCACTCTATTTCCCTAGCTGATAACTACCTCATCAACGAGGCGCCTCCTCGCCGCCTGCTCCGACTGCGCAAGGACGAACTTGTTCGCCTCTATGAAGCTGCGGGTCTGACTGAAGATGCCGAGTTGCTCACAAAGCCGGAGATCGTCGACTGCATTATAGCCGCCCGTGACGATGTGGCTGATCTCCCTCCTTCTTCTCCCGGCTTGGCCGATAGTGGTTCAAGCGACTATTCTTCAGATGGTGGGAACGTGGCTGGCGGCGAAGAAACGGATTTTGGCAATCGGTTCAGGAATGGACTAAGAAGGAGGGCAACACTGCACGACCTCGGTCGGGCAACACGCAGGCACATGCCAGACAGATGCTTGTCTATGAGCCACATTCAACACCAGGTCGGCGACCTCTCTCCATCACAAGGGAAGAGGAAACGCGGCTCCGGAGATATCCCAGTCGTCGAGCAGCCACAACAGACTAATGGCGTCTCTACTCGAAGGTCTGTTCGTGTGCTCCCTTGTTGTGTTCGTTCTTCATATCGTCGACATAGGCGGGGTATCAGTAACGCTTCCTCAAGCCGTTCCTCGCCTACATCCTCTGTTCCCTCAAGCTCATTACCTTCACCTCCTGCCACCCGTCTTCGCACTCGGAAAGCCTCCGGCGAAGTTGAACACAGCCAGCGTTCAGCCTCCACCAGCAAAGGAAAGGGCAAGGGCAAGCACGTCGGCTTCAGCGAATCTGTTGAAGTTAGCCGCTTGCCGTCTCCCGAGCAGGAGGAGAGCGATCTCACTGACCTGACCGAGGTCGAAAGCTCGCTCAGCCAACTCAAGCCCAGCCCCCGTCGTCTTCGGAGTAAGGGCTCGGCGACTAAGCTCGGGCACGACCGACGACGCTCGGAGGAGGTCTCGGAAGGTAGCCGACGTGTCACGCCTATGCGCAAGGCGAAGGGCAAGGTTGGCAACCTCCATGAAAGCACGGACGAGGAAGGCAACGAGGAGGACGAGCTCTTGTCGAGCGAGTCAGAAGGGGACGAGGTCGACGAGCTTGACGAGTCACCATCACCAATGGCGACTCCGAAGGCAAAGCCAGTGCAGCGAGGCCGTCGTACTCCGGTGAGGAATCGTCTGAGGAATCGCCACTTACAGACGCATACGCCGCCGAGTGATGGTGATGATGAGGACAGCGAAGAGGAGGGAACGGTTGTGGCGGGCGATGAGGGTGACGACGAAGGGAGCGTTGAAGGTGAAGAGGAGACGTTGCTTGATGAGCCTCGAAAGCTACGGAATGGCAAGATCGTTGGCGAGGGCGACGTCGAGGAGGATATGGATGACGAGGAGGACGAAGAGGAGGAGGATGCCGCCGAGGACAGCGAGTCTACGGGGTCCACAGCAGATGAAGTGGATGTCGACGAGGAGGCTGAGGAGAGTGACGAGCCGATGGATGACGATGGTATGTGCTGCTCATCGCTGTACGATCCTCCTGCTGATGTTCTCTCAGTCGACCTCACCGTTGCCACCGCGAAGACCCTGGTGCGTATGCGTCGAGACGACCTTGTGCGGTTGTGCGAGACGCGTGATATCGACGCGACGGGAACCAAGCCACAGCTGGCTGAGGCGCTCCTACAGTGGCGCGACCGACACTGCAGTGAGGCCACAACGTCCGCGCCTTCTTCGACCGGCACAGCGCGGCCGCCATCAACCGCCCGCGCCCCACGCCGTCGCAAGACGCGGTCGAAGTCCGGGTCGGGAGGCACCACGCCCCCGGTGCTCTTGCGCACGCACGTCCATATGGACGAGCCGCGCACACCTCCGTTGTCTGGTCGTCAGAAGGAGAAGGACGGCGAGGGCGAGCTGGAGCTCGATCTTGAGAGCCTTGGTCTGGAGGACCGTGAGATCCCACCCGAGAAGCTTACGAAGCTTGAGAAGATTGGGAGCGGCGGCTTCAAGGATGTGTACATCGGCAAGTTCAAGGGCCGTCGTGTGGCGATCGCCGAGTTCAGAGGGCAGCTCAGTGCGAGTACGTCCTTCTAATCTCTGCTAGATTCCAGAGGGTGTGTACTCACTCTACACTGCAGTGGACATCAAGGAGTTGAAGTTGCTCGGAGACTTCGACCACCCGAACATCGTCCGCTTCGTACGTATACCTGACGCCTCACTTTCCGTGAGCGTGATGTACTGATCTCGTTCCCAGCTTGGTGTTAGCATCCCGGAGAACACGCGCGAGACCCCAGTCATGATTGTCAGCGAGCTTTGCTCGAACGGCGATCTGTTCGACTACATCCGCAATGTCAACCCGCCGTCGCTGTACCGAGTGGTATGTGCATCGTCTTGCTTTGTTATGGCCATTGCTCATCCGTGTCCAGCTTTGCATCATGCTTGATATCGCTCGTGGTCTTGAGTACCTTCACCTCCACAAGCCGTCGGTCATCCATCGCGACTGCAAGTCCTCAAACATCCTCATAACTTCGAAGGGTGTCGCCAAGATCACGGACTTTGGGCTCGCCAAGGTGAAGGAATCGACGCGTTCCATGGTGCGGAGCGTTGTGGGTACGGTGAACTGGCAAGCGCCAGAGCTCTGGAGTCCACATCCCAAGTACAACCACAAGGTCGATGTGTTCTCGTGCGCCATGGTGTACTGGGAGATCCTGCAGTGGCACAACCCGAACAAGAAGTATCCCTGGGAGGGTATGAACGAGCATGCAATCTATGATGCTGTCGGTGCGAAGAAGCAGAGGTGTGTGGCAGACCTGTCGCGTCCGGCTAGCAGAGAGGCTCATGACTGTGCAGACCTTCTGTATCTGGGCTACGAAAGCTGTGGTGCCCCGAGATCGTGGACCTGGTCGAGCGCATGTGGCAGCAAGACCCTCAGGATAGGCCCACGATGTCCGAAGTCGTACAGGAGCTTGAGCGCCTTGTCAAGATGTACCGATAGCCTTCCCGTCATGCATGCATACCCCTCCACTCTTGTTCTTGGAAAATTACCCTAGTGCCCGTGCCGCATCCCACCTGGACCCTCCCGCAATCACCTCAAGTAACCTACTTACCACACCTCTACGCACCTATTGCTCGCACTTGCGCATCCTGGCTCGCTTGCACTCGCCAGCACTCATGCCTGCTTCGCGCATCATTGGGACACATGATTATGCACTATGCCTTCTCCTTCTTTCGCACCCCTTCGTGTCCACCCTGCTCTCGGAGGACTACGCGGGGCTTGCGTTGATTTGTACCATCGACTTCCAACTGCATCCCACTCTTCTTTCATTGGTGCCGGTTTGTTTGTATAGCATTGACCATGTGGTATTCTCGTATTAGTCGCTCTAGGATCTTGTTCCCAAGCCCTCTACCTCACTACCGTTGCAATCCCGCCTTACACCTTAAATCCATCTCATTGTATCGTAGCTCCCCTCGCAATGCATCATGTTACCAAGCTCTGCACTCTTCTTGAGGACGACCGCTGCGTTCCGTCAGATCTAGCCTCAACACACGACTCAACCGCAAGTTGCAGTGGCAAGTCCTCTCAACTCGTGATGTACACATTACTCCATGTGACGTACGGTATCGGCTGCGATAATAAAGCATCTATGCTAATGGAAGGTGAACAGCGTACTTCACCAAGTCGTCGCCCGACTTCGTCAACAGTCGCGGAGAGGTCATCTCCATCTTACATGCCCTGCGACTTTTCCTCCGGACAAGCCCACATCGGATACATAGTTCAGGATCTCGCTCACGCGAACGTCGACAGCATCTCCTCCCACCCCGGGATATCATACTGAGCCCGATACATGTAGTCCCTCACCTTCAGTCCAGTCTCCGTCGAGATCTGCCGGGGTTCTGCTTCACCGTAGTGCTCCGGCCTGTGCACCTTGAACCACGTCGAGCTCAGGCGCTCCTCGTCAAACACCGGCTCGTCCTCGCGCGTCGAGCGGCCGTCCGCGAAGGATATGCCGATGAACTGCAAGCTGCTGTTGAACTCGGCGAGCTCCAGGGCGATGGAGGCAATTTCCGCAGCGGGGTCCGTGGGCTGGTAGAATGCGCGGATGCAGAGGAAGATGGCGGTTAGGTGAGGGAAGCGTTTGAGGTGCATGAGCATGTATTTCTGTTGTGCATGTGGTCAATGAGTTTCTCAATACCAAGGAACCTAAGGCGTATCGAGAGAATTAGATGACGCACCCTCGGGTTGCCGCGAAGCTCCAGCAGCCTGACGTCGAGGAAGCGCAGCTCTGTCGCGATCACGGGGAGCCGCACCCAAAACAAATTGTCCGCGTCAATCGTGTACGCACAGCTGAGGACGCGGGGAGACGTGCGCGCGACTGCGGCGATGGCCTCTCCCGAGTAACCCGCACGCAGGACATCGAGGTCGAGCCAGCGCACGCGGGAAGATATCGGCCAGACGGCGAGGTCGCGCGCGTCGATGTGCGCCTCGTTGATGTTCGCCCAGCAGTGCGCGATCTCGGCCGGCTGGACCTCGCGCTGCCCGAAGTTGGGGTAGTGCCGGGCGTTGGTGAACGTGACGCGCGAGATGTTGGGGAAGGCTGCGGCGGCGAGGGAGAGGGGGATGTACGTCCGGTGCAGCTCGAGGGTATGGACGGAGGGCATGACTATCCCGTTACTGTCGGACAGAGGCGTCGCGGGGATGATCCTGTTGTACATCCCCGAGATTGAGAGGATTTCGAGGCGGCGATACCGTCTGAACTTCCCGAAGAGCTGCTCGAAAGGCGTCTTGCGATCGTGCCAGTGCAAGCTGAGGGTCAGCTGCTGGATGCCATGAGACTTGAGGCCCGTCGCGATCTCCGACGTCTCGAGTCCACCGTCGAGGAGCGTCAGCTCCCTAAGACCTGTCAGGGCGATGAGATTCTCCTTAATGCGCGAGTCAGCAGCAACGAGCTCGCGCATGGCCCCGCAACTGAACTGTTCGAGCGCAGCGGCCTTCTCCAGAATGTCTGCGAGCGCGCTTGCGACCTCGGCTGCTTCCATGTCCCATGTTACAGTCTTTGTTATACTGAGCGACCTCAGGAAGAGAGGACGCGATGTCTTCGCTAGGAGGTAGTCTCGGAACTTGGTGAGCTGCTCTGAAGAGCGGTCGAGCACGATCGTGCGCAGAGCCGGATCCAGCGAGAGAGTGTGGGCGGCTTTGCAGGTGTAGGACAACGAAAGTGCGTCCTGGTACGGCAGGTAGGATATAACGTGCGACAGGACGTCCTGATTGAGAGACAGCAAGTGCAATGGTTTCTTGAAGGCACCATTTGCTGGTGAAGGAGGACTACTGTATGGGCATACCCCGTTCAGTACGTCTATCTCCGAATTTTGCCTAAGCCACTGAGGTCCACTCACGTGTTGTTGGATCCCCCTGTGGGTGATGTTATTGAAACGCCCTGTTCGTTAGTACCAGACGGAACTAGAGAAGGATATCCGTCGTTAGCAAGCAAGTAGGCTACAATCTGGAAGCGACTGCACCGTTCATTCTGTCTTCCAATCTGGAGCCTTGCCGCGAACCTGGTCGAGTTGAAGCAAGGGTGGCCGAGTGGCGATCTGCATGTGGGCGTCATTGAGAAGCCACTCCCGAATGATATGACGCTGCGCACTGCCCAGGTGAGCACGTTCAACGGTCCGCCGCACCGATGCACTCGGCTATAGGCGCATATATATGTGCTGTACTACAGGGCTCCCAGTGCCTTTTGCCAGTGCAGTGCTAAGCTTGGGACTGGTACTCGCATAGCGCATAGTACGTACGTCAACCTACCTGAGTATGACTGGTGCGTATCTCAGGTTCCCATTCTTCTGCCTTGTGCTTATGCTCATGTACAGGCCGTCTCGGTATAGTCGTCGTGTAAAGTCGACGGTCGGTGTTTGCCTCGAATTCTCTGCAACACTTGCCACGCAATACTAGAGACTATAGTTTGTAAGCCGCACCTTATGTGACTTCGGCGGTACTCAGTCTAGTCAGTAGAGCGTCAGTTCCAGTCGAGGACTATGATTCATCCAGGAAGATGACTAACGGGAGCATTACAGAGCAAGGCTGCTGAAGAAGCAGAGTGCAGAAAGGGGAGACTGATAGAAGGCGCTCGAATGTCTTACGGATTGGGACACGGCTCCCGAGTTGACGAGCGTCATCGTCATGGATGAAAGACTTGTCCACGCATGGAGTACGTATATATACACACCCCCGCCCTGCGGAACTCAGTCCCACAAACAGAACAAACACAGCAGAACTCTTAGTATACCCACTGATACCTCTTAGCAGCAAACACAATCAGTATGGCTTCGACGATCCCCCAGACCATGAAGGCCCTTGTCGTCCAGGAGGTAGGATTATCGTTCCATCAGCTTGCATCAGAGGCTCAAGGGTAATCGGTGTACAGGGTCACCGTGTCGCGGTTCAGGACCACCCCGTACCGCCCGTCGGTGACGGCGACGTCCTCATCAAGACCGTCTCAGTAGCCCAGAACCCAACTGACTGGAAGCGTAAGTCGCCGGGCCTTCTCCCGCGTCGCAACTCGCTACTAACGACGCCTCGCAGATGTCGACCGTAATGGCGTCCCCGGCACGGTCCTGGGCTGCGACTTCTCCGGCTACGTCGTGAAGACGGGCAAGAACGTCTCGAGCCCGAAGGTCGGCGACCACGTCGCGGGCTTCGTGCACGGCGCGACGTTCACGGACGAGGGCGCGTTCGCAGAGTACGTCAAGACCCCGGCGGACCTCGTCTGGGTCGTGCCCGAGAACACGCTCAGCCACGACGAGGCTGCCACGCTCGGCTGCGCGTGAGTACTCCAGTTCACACCCGCGAAGGAGCTTGGCCCGATGTGCTGACCGTTTCGGACGCTTTCAGGTTCTGGACTGCTGCCCAGGCTCTGTTCCATAAGACGCGTCTTGGTCTCGTCGAGCCTCCAGCGAAAGCGTCCGGCAACGAGTGGATCTTCGTCTACGGTGGTAGCTGTATGTTATCCCCAGATATTGCATTCAAGGAGGATCGCATGCTGATTCCATGAATCGTCCAGCCGCTGTCGGCCAGTTTGCCATCCAGCTCGCGCACGTCGCAGGCTACAAGGTCGTCACGACCGCGTCGCCGCGCAACTTCGACCTTGTCAAGTCGCTCGGCGCCGACGCCGTGTTCGACTACAAGGACCCGGACGTCGTCAAGAAGATCAAGGAGGTGACCGGTGACTCCGTCACGAAGGCCGTCGACGCGATCTCGCTAAAGGAGTCGCAAGGCATCAGCGCGGAGGTCCTCGCGCCCTCCGGCGGAAAGGTCGTCCTCGTGCTCGGCCCCGCGAAAGACGCGACGAGCCGCAAGGACGTCCAGTTCATCCGTACGTACCTTGTCATCGCTCCTCACTCTCCACGAGACTCATATGCTGATTATATGCGTCTCGACACACAGCGACGGTCATCTACACTGCGCTCGGACGCGCGTTCACCTTCAACCCTGGGCAGCACTTCGACGTCGCTCCCGAGGACCGCGCGCAGATCGTCGAGTTCCTCAAGAAGGTGCCGCAGCTCGTCAAGGACGGCGCTATCAAGCCGGCCGCGGTCAAGCTCTGGGAGGGCGGCCTCGCGGCGATCCCGGACGGCCTGCAGTACATGCGTGAGGGCAAGGTCAGCGCGGAGAAGATCGTGTACAGGGTTTAGAGCATAGACTTTGGTAGATCTCTGGAGGATTGGGGAGTGTACGTTAGGCTGGCGTATATAAATGGACGGATTCATGAATCTGGCGATTCCCGAAAGGAACGTAAGGACGCTGTGCCATGAAAGCCTCGCCGCCGCCGCCGACGGCGATGATGGAGAGAATCTCCAAGAGAAGGTCTCGCAGGGTAAAATAAGGGGAATGAATAATGAGATAGCTATGATAGATCATATATGTACATGTAGCAAACCAAGATTTACAACGGTTCCATCCAAATAATGTCCATCGAGTAGAGTAAAAGACCCTGAGATACATGTAGATACCGAGCCAGCCATAATGAGCCACAGTGGGAGGCAGAGCTCACACCTTCGCCCCGACGAGCACGCGGACTGCGCGACACGGCGGCTCACGCTCGTTTTCTGCACCGGCTTTGCGCCGGGCAAGGAGGATGTCCTCGCGAAGACGGAGCTCCTCCATCTCCTCCGCCTTCGACATCGGATCGCGCTGCGGGTACTCCCACCCAAAATGCACGAGCGAGTGCCAGATCGACATCCGCACATGCATATCACTACAAACCCTATATTCAGCCCGCATTCATTTCCACACGCCAGCATGCAAGACGCACCTCTTATACTGGTCCAACAGCGCGATATACTTCGCCCGCACCGTCTCCAGCGTATCCTCGCCTAACGCAAAGCCATACCTCGCGAGATCCACGTCCCTCGCCTCGCGCGGCGCCTTCCACAGCGCCTGGAGCTCGTCCCACATCGCCTCGCGCAGCGAGAGCACGACGCCGAGCGCGCGCCGCAGGTGCAGGCACAGCGAGTGCAGGTCGAACATCAGCAGCCCGTCGATCGGGAACATCTCGATCTGCGCGCGCTCGCCCATCGTCGTGCTCACCGCCGCGAGGTCGCTGATCGCCGCGGCGCGCTTCGACGCCATCGACGCCATGGAGGCGTCCGAGGACGTGCGCGCGCGCGTGGATTGCGCGGAGGACGTGTGCGCGTGGGCGTGGACGTCGGTGCTGAGTCGGGCGGATTTGGATCCGCGGCTGCCGGGTCCTGGTGTTCCGGTGCCCGAGCAGGTGGTCGAACCGGGGCCGGACGAGGACTTGGTCGACTTGTTGTCGGAGTAAGAGTGCTGTCGCACGATCATGCCGCTCGCGGTGACGGTCGTAGACTTCGGCGCGAGGCTGGAGGAGGCGGACGCGACGCTTCTTGCACTGGAGCCGGGGCCACCGTGGAGGGCCGCGAGCGACATTTCCTCTTTCGAGTCGGCGCCCGGTAAGATGTACTCGGGATCGCCGAAAAGGACGGATTGGGAGGAGTCGGAGTGATGTGATGAGCGGGAGGCGCGTGGAGGAGGGCGGGGCTGGACGGGAGGGAGTGGAGGCATGGGGACGGTGAGGACGGGCGGAGAGATGACTTGACCGAAGTGCGTCGAGAAGTACGCTGGCAGTGTCGCTACGCATAAAGGCAGCGTGAGTGATGTGATTGTATGTAGATCATTCTGGGCTTACAGCTAGGTTTTGTGTTGATGAATCGGCGGTCGAAGACCTTGTTGAAGAGGATCTCGAGGAGCTCGTATTCGTGCGCAATGTCGGCGTCTGGCGTCACAGAGGGATTCGAGAAGACCTTCGAGCCGTCTTGCATACTGATAGAAGGCCATCGTGTTCGCGCATGGAGGGGCTCTGTGAACCATCGTGGTAGCACGGGGAATATCGCATCTAGAGAATATTCGTCGTACGGTCAACGCGAGCTGGCAAACTGTAGAAGGGCCAAACTACCTTCTTCAATGATCTCGATAGTCGCGCCCGGCTTCATCACTCGCCGGATTTCCTAGAAGCCTCATGTGGGTCGGGGCTAGGCTCCATGGACGAGGGCGACGTACCTCGAAAACCGTCGTCCACTTGATGCGGTTCGTCAGTAATCTGTCAGAACGGCTATGCCATACTTGGTACACACCTTGTTCTCAGGGATACCGAGTGCGACCTCCGTGAATCGGACGTGGTCGAATTCCTCATCCTCGAAAGGTAAAGGCCCGGTCAAGCTGCGTTTTCTTAGCGATTGGACTGAAACCTGAGGGATATCTGCTCACATGTTGCCATGTACCCACTCTATTCGCCTCGCGTCGTCAGGGTCGAGGATTGACAGTGGTATCTGCACGTCCACTAGGTCGAATCCGACCTAGATGCAGAATTTCTGTCAGACACAGCTGGCTCAACCTTCGCGTCTAGAGGTCACGTACGAAAGTCGAGTTTTTCCAGTACTTGGCAGACTGGGTTACCCAGAGGCCTAACTGGGAGCAGACAGAGTCAGTTCCGTTCTTGAGAAGTCCGGAGGCTTCGACGCCCATAAGTGCGAGCATCAATTGCGGAAGCGAGGGCCGCGTCATGATTGACTTGGTCTGAAGAAGCGTCCTCCGGAAGCCAGTGCCACTTCTCGGAACAATTCCCTCGCAGTTACGCTCCATAGACGCTTCTCTGTGCGACTGCGCTGCCAAGCCCGCCTCTCTGCAGGCCTTCTGCACTCCAGAAGCTAGTTTGCAGGTGATTTGCAGGGACTGCAGAAGAGAGGGACCAGGCACGGCGGATAGGACCAAGTCCGACCGGGGAGCGCCCCTTACGGCATTGAAGATATCCGTCTCGTTCGAACACCTCGGCTAGCCTATCCCCGGGCGTGCGCGAGGCATCCTCCCTCAAGCGAGCAATCGCGAATGTCGCGTAGAGCGAGCTCCACGACATGCGCAACAACCTCGAGGCAGCTTGACCCGACGCGGGAGAAAAGGAGAACGACCTACCCCTGTGCCAATGTCGAGGCAGCGCGCCGGCTCCTTGCCCTTGTGGTCGACCAGGGAGACCACACCCTGATATCCAGACACAAGCGCGGTGTCCATCATCTCCCTGGAGCGCGTCAGCTCGGCCGCACAAAATAGAGGGTCGCGCGTGCGTACAGCTGGAGCGTAGACTCGTCGTATGAGAGCGGCCATGGCGCCTTGGCGGGCTCGTACGCGTGCACCTTCGAGCCGTGCTTGTTCGTGAACTGGCGACCGCGCGGGCCATAGTGACTCTTCCTACGGAACTCCGGGGAGGCCGGGGGTGCGTCCTGGTGCGCGTAGGACGTCGAGGGGAGGGACGGGTCGGCAGCCATGGGGAGCGGGGAGAGGGGCAGCTAGGGGAGGGGCATGGGGGTATTTATTATGTAGAGGATCGGGCATGGGCGGAGTAAAAAGTATGTTTTCTGATGTTTATTCCGGGTGATGGGCGGTGGGTGGGTGCTGGTCTGAGTCCCCGCTTGCGGTCGCAATGAATTGGATTGGACAAAGTGCTGAGCCCGTCTCCGTTCGAAATGCTGCAAATGCTTCGCCCCTGAGTGAAGCGCACAAGACCGGCGCCTCTTTCCCCATCATCGCCCATAACCACTTCTGCCCTTACCATATCCGGATCCCCGCGGCACCGACATCCGTCCTCCGGCAGTGACGCTCTGCTCTCAGTCATTCTCTCCTCCTCCACCGTCCTCCCCGTCGTGCACTCTATCCATACCCGCCAGACATGTCTTCGACGACTACAACCACACAGACTCGGACTGGGAACGCTCGCGGCCGCGGAGGCAACAGGGGCCGTCGCGGACGCGGGGCCCAAAAGAACGTCAATGCTCCTCCTCGCGATCTCACCCACTCCAGCAAGCCAGACGCTCCAGAACCCGAAAAGCAGCAGGAGGCCGCCTCGGAAGACGTCAAACAGGCTGCGGACGTCGACAGCACAGCGGCCGACGAGGGCACCGTCTGCTGGATCTGTGCAGAGCCCGTCAAGTACTGGTCCGTGTCCGAGTGCAACCATCGGACGTGCCACGTCTGCGCCTTGCGCCTCCGCGCCCTATACAAGAAAATGGAGTGCACATTCTGCAAGGTGCGTCGCCCGGATCGCGCTGACACGTAAAATGCGCGTGTTGAATTTCTTTGTCGGGACGTGCGTGCTCAGGAACCCCAACCTTCCGTGATATTCACTACCTCGCCTGACGCACCCTGGGCGTCATACACCCCGGACAAGATCCCGTACAAGGACGCGAAGCTGTCCATCTCGTTCGAGACCCAGGAAATGATGGAGGAGACCCTTATCTTGCTTCGGTTCAATTGCCCCGACGCACAGTGCGATTTCATCGGGAACGGCTGGAGTGATCTCAAGCTGCATACCCGCGCTACGCACGGAAAGCTCATGTGGTGAGTCTATTGGACGTCCGAACACTGGGCTAGACTAACTCCCGGTATGTCATAGCGACCTCTGCATCCGGTTCAAGAAAATCTTTGCCCACGAACATGTTCTCTATGAGCCCAGCCAACTGCCTTTGCATCTGCCATCAATGGGGAGAGGGCATAGACACGGACATAACAAGCAATCCCAACAGATAGATGGCGGAGTGCACCCGCTATGCGAGTTTTGCCGCGAATGTTACTTTGGCGACGACGAACTGTACGCACACATGCGCGAGAAGCACGAAGAATGCTTCATCTGCAAGCGGAACGAGGTCAAGGACCAATAGTGAGTCCGCATGCTCCTTTACTATCCACTGTTCGTAACCGCTTTGCCCAGTTTCCGCAATTATGAAGCACTAGTGAGTAGCGTTTAAGGTTACCTACTACCCCTCCCCCACCCCACGCGGCCTGCCCTGCCCCGTCCTGTACTGTCCTCACCACCACGCTTTCCTTCCGCAGGAGGAACACTTCATGCACGCGCACTTCCCCTGCCGCCGCGCCGAGTGCCTCGCCCGCAAGTTCGTCGTGTTCGGCTCCGCGATCGACCTCAAGGCGCACATGGTCGAGGAGCACGGCGCGGAGATGTCCGCCCGCGACCGCCGCGACGCGCGGCGCGTCGACGCCCCGTTCGAGTTCGAGGAGGTTGGTGCAGGCTCGGGCGGGCGGCGCGGTCGTCGCGACAGAGGCGACCGCGAGCGGGAACGCGAGCCCCCACCGCACTCGGCGGCCCAGCCTCCTGGGGCTGCGGCGCGTCCGCAGGCCGCGGGAGCACGTCGGAGAGAGGCGTTCGGCGGCGCGTTGACCACGGAGGCCGCGCAGACGCAGACGCAGCAGGCGGCAGGCTCGAATCAGCAGGCGAGCCGTCGCCAGTCGCCGGACTCCGACCTCGCGGACGAGCCCCGGCTGTCGGCGCTCGTCGCGCGGCTGCACGGGCTCGCGCCGAACCCGACGACGGCGGTCCCCGCGGTGAAGGCCGCGGTGCGCTCGTACAAGGCGTCCGAGTCGTCCGCGCGGGACCTCATCTCGACCGTGTGGAACATCCTGGACCGCAATCTCGACGGAACCGCTAGTATCGTCAATGCGCTGGTTGATCTCGTGGACGATGACGAGAAGAAGCACAACCTGCTCAGCGCCTGGAATGGCTTCAAGGTTGAGGTGCGTAGTCTGCGGGCGCGTGGCTTTCGCTGCGCAATGCTGACTGGGTCGTCCTATTCTCTTATTCCTCCAGCAACGTAACCAGTTCCCTGAGCTCGTACCCACTGCGACCGGGTCTGAGTGGTCTGGCGTCACGAGCGGCCGTGTCCTCAACGCGAAGAACTCAACGGGGGCCCGTTCGTCCACACAATCATCCCGTCAACTCTGGGACCGCGTCGCCCGCGCCGCTGCCTCCACATCCGCTCAACCGTCTACATCTTCAGCTCCCGGCCGCGCCCCCGCCGTCAGCAGCTTCCCGCCTTTAGTAGGAGCGGCGTCGGCCGGGCCATCGACCGCGACGCCCTTCCGCCAGCCGCAGCGCGTCACTCCTTGGGCGGGCGCAGCAGTGACTGCTCCCGCCCCTGTTGTGCGCGTCCCGACATCTGTACCTGGCCCTGGGGCTCGGAGCAAAGCCGGGCCCTCCGTTCTGTCCAAGTCCGCCTTCCCCGAACTGCCCTCCAGCAACAATCCGCGCGTACCTAGGGGCGCAGTGAGCGGGAACCAGTCCCTGCGGAAGATTTTAGGCGAGTCGGCGCCTGCTCAGCCGGCGTGGCAGAGTGGCAGCGGCAGCCGCAACGGGAATGGGTCTGGGGAGAGCGGGACGTCCACACCCGGGGAGCCCTCTGCCCATGGTCAGGGCGAGGGAGAGACGAATGGTGCGGGTCAGGGTCAGGGTACGGTCGGGAAGAAGAAGGGTAAGGGCAAGCAGAAGCAGACCCTCTTCACGCTGGGCTCGTTCCCTACCTGAGGACCGCTGGAGTAGAGTGATAGACCTTGAGGTCATGGCGGTGTAGACGTAGCGTAGATGTAGCACGAGTCGATAGATGTAGCTATACCAGCTTTTTGCGTGACATGCACGGTTCCCGCGCCCTGTGCAGAGAATACCGTGATTGAACGATGACTGACATCGAGGTGTTAAGTGCATTCATGCGCTGATGTGAGTGAAAAGGTCCGTTCTGCATGCCATATGCCGTGACCTGAAGGGCTCAAGGCAGACAGTGGTCCCGCAGCCGACAGGAAAGAGGTCCATGAGAGCACCCGAAAACGCATTGTAGGCTGAGTACGAGAATTAACAGCAGGGAATACATGTAACAAGCTGGCCCTCGCAGTCAGCACAACCCACCGACTTTCGACCAAAGCTACTCACCAGCAAGCCAGACAGACCCTCGAACCCACATCCGGCGCCCCGCCTCACTGCGTCTTCATGAAGTTCTGCTCTCGTATCCGCTGCCTGTTCGCCTTCCGCAGCCGCACCTTCTCCGCCTTGCCTCCGGGGCCATCGTCGGGCAGCTGCTTCGGCTCAAGGAGCGTCCATAGCCATGGCGGGTACGCGTCGTCCGCCAGCGCCAACACCTCCGGCTGGCCCTTCAAGTAGTTCAAACCAACGAGCACCGTGTTCTCCGTACATGAGGACTTCGTGAGAACCGCTGCATCGGTGAAGACAAGGAGGAGAACGTGAGCAAATTACCGCAGCACGGGACAGGTGTAGGAGTGAGGGTGACTTACGTCCGTCGGATTTTGGGGACGCGCCGCCGCTAGCGGGCTTCGCCTGCGCCGCTGCCGCCGCGCTCTGGGTGGCCAGGCATCTCCGGGGTGCCCAGAAGGCGTTGAGGCGTAGTTGGTGTCGGAGGGCTGGGACGAAGGACATGGTGGCGGCTTAGCGCCCGTGAGCACTGCTGCACTCGACGGAAAAGGTGGGTTGCCATTTTGGGAACGCGTCGAGCCGCGTCGAGGCGCTGCCGCAAACGCAGGGCAAGCGTGCACCGCGGGGAATGAAGGCAAAATGCATTGATTATAACGGAGTTGCAGATGTAGCTAGAGACATAGGTATACTGTACAGTGGGGACTAGGACAATGGGGAATATGGGTACGTTTTACATCACGCTCAAGAGCGTGCTCAAGACCGCGACCTCCGCCGATAACACCACGCATCCGAAGTCAAGGCCGCTATTACTTCCTCGCGGACCAAGCGCGGCCCCACGTCGTCTTCACGGAGTATGCAACGCCCTTCATGACGCGTCAGATCGTGCGCACAGCACCGGCAACCATGCGGCTCACCGTGAAGAGTGCCTTCATGCGGGCCTTGGTGCTTTTACTCGTGGAGACAGAACTGGAAGTGTTGGGCGTGGAAGGGAGCACCGGTGATATCTCGATCTCGACATCTTCTTCGTCGCTCTCGAAGATGTCCGACTTCAGATCATGAATGCATGAAGGGTGAGCCTTGCAGTCCGATACGTGTCGTCAAGTGCCCTAGACATACCAGTGCGAAGCTCGACCTCGGTCGTCTCTCCGACTCTGAGTAGCGATAGTCGACGGTTTGCTGAAGCTGGTTCCTCAGCCTCGGTTTACTGCGGTTGATGGACAGATCCAGTCCGTTCAAACGTACCATGAGGTCCCTCCGGTGGAGAGGAATGGTGTGCGCGGTGTTGCAACGAAGGTCGGGTGTTTTGCGCTTGTGTTGAGAGTTGCAGTGTGCATAGATAGGAAACTGTCGGTCGTACGGAAAAACGAATGGCTGGAAAGAATGGGGAGACGGTTTGTATTGATAGGCATTGGGGACAGACTCCGACGGGGTGGGCATGGTGGACAGGGCGGTAACGACTGATGGAGAGGCGATCGCACTGGGCAGGACGGAGATGGTGGACGTCGGTGTACGCAGGCTAGGCAAAGGAGTGTGCGCTCTGTGTCGCCCCCGACGAACGATCGCCTGGATGTTGAGGGCAAGAGGTAGAGTAGGAAAAAGTGTGGTGGGAAAGCAGCCGTGCTTTATATCACCGCCCGCCCGTGCTGGTTTTGGTAACCTCGACAAAACGGGGAGCGATGACTAGGATGCTGTCTCGGCCGCGCAGGCACACTTTCTGTTTCTGTATCGTGCCCACCCAATCATTAGGGCTGAGGACACGGTGCTGGGTGTTCCACAGTATGATCGTCTACAACGGCATCAACTCCACATCGCCTCGCTTCCGCGGAGGCCAGCGTCGCGCACTCTCTGCCTGCCTCCTCGAGAGGCGATACCGACTGCGTCGGCCACGACTACTTCTAGATATGATTAAGCCAAACCAAGACCTGCGCAGCTCCTACGGGGAGACTCGCGGCCTCCCCGTTTCTCTGCACAACCCGATCCCCATCCAACGGAGGTCCACCAATTCAGCACGCTCCACCAGAGCTGCCATACTCACGCGGTCACCTACGGAGCCGCTCAAGCAGAAACGATACTGACAAGCCAGACTAACAAGCGAGATCAGTGTGCTACAAGCGTCCACCCAGATATAAGCGGCCTTCAGCCGCAGAAAGGATGTCCTGATCTCGTGCTGCGCACATTTTGGTGAGTGCTCTGACGAAGACGCAGGCTCCAAATTTGACGGGCTTCCAGGAGAGAACACGCCTTGGCGGAACAGCAAGGAGACATGCAAAACGCGCTATCACAGCAAGCAGGAGGCGAACGGGAAGCCTGCTGGCGTGGAACAAGGAAAAGGATCGTTGTCGAAGAGGAATCGACCAACAGATAGGCGTTCCTAGTCCTCGTTCTGCGAGTGGCATGCTCGACTGCTCAGGGAATCACGAAACAAAGATGAGGAATACGAGGTTATTCAATAGCAGGAGGATACAAGAAATGTACAAGAAAGCTGTGAGGTGCTCAACCGATGCGAATGCAGCGGTAGAGCATCTCCCAGTGACTGCGACAATGAACATACCTGTTTATTCGCTGACCCGCATAGGTCACTCCGTAGGAGAATATGCACCCCGTAGATACGAGGCCGCGGTGGGGGGCCGCAACAGGGCCAGGCACGCGGGGAGCGCGCAGTGGGATATGATCCCCAAGTTTCGAAGGCGATTGGCAGCGCACCAGGTAGGCAAAGGACGGATTCCGAACCCCGAAGACGATAGCTAGAGCGTGCACATGAGGACGGTAGTGGCGACGCCTCGGGGTCGCGCACGTCGACAACCAGATGGAAGAAATGCACCGCGTTGCCTACCCGCCAGTATGAGCCAGAGCTGCAGCTACATATGACAGGTGCGCGTAGCAGAGCATGCTCGAGAGAGCCGGAGCAAGACTGACGAACGAGAGTATGATACGTGCAGCAGCCAAGCGGGATCGATGATGATGGTCAAGAGCAAGAACCGCGCCCGGTTCGCACTGGCGCGACTCCGCCCTACTCCGCCGGCTCTGCCCAACTGTCACGCTTGCTCACACCTACCTGGGCCGTCTTTCAAACGCCGAGGATGCGTTCGAGGCATAGAAGGGTTTTCTGACCTATTCGAGAATGCGAGAATCATACCTGCGCCGCTCTGCTTGTCAGGTTCACTCGAGCTGGTTTACGAAGATGTTCGCGGCTTCTTCAGTGTGGCCAGGTCCTTGAACCTGCTGGCATGCGCGCGAACATCCTGCCGGCATGAATCCTCGTTCAAACAAGTGTTGCATTCTGGTACGTCCTCCGATTCTCCTAGGCTCGACAAACGCTAACGGAGCGTCCCTTCAGAATCACTGACCCGCACGCTACTGTATTCGTCGAAGGCATACTGAAACATACTCGTCTAAGGCTCTCCTGCCGGCTCAAAGACACATCGTTGCTGCCGGCATGCTTCCCCTTAATGAAGATAGATCTAGAAGGAAGGCCTCAGCACCGGTGTACACGTTCACAGATGACCACCCCTGTTAGCAACTTGATTGGTCTGGCTGCCGTAGGTGAATCCTGCGATATCTTCTGCGGTTTTCATCAATACACCACGGATAGTCACTTCGAAGGCATTCCATACTTGCGCTCTCTCAAAATGACGCATACCGCGGGGCGGTACCCGCTAATGAAGGCGTTTGACCCTCTGCGGTATGTCCAGTTAAGAACGCCAGCTTTGCCGAGATTTTGACATTCGCTCGTCAAGGGCGAGTAACATCATCAGTCATGCATCGCTCCCCTCGTCCTTTCATATAGTGGGAAGTTGAGCCATAGCACTCATCGTTGATCTTGAGTCCACCCAAAGTTGACGTGCTTGACAGTTCGAGCTGAACATTTTTTAGTATGACTACGCGCTGTACTTTCTACTGGTTGATAATTCAGATCCTGTTAATTTCATGCCGTGGCTCAGATCCTTCCCCGTCTAATGAAAGCCAGGAATGTCAGTCACTATCTGCCAAAAGGCCTATGGTCCTTGTCAAGTACGGAGGGCGGATGGGTTGTGCTCCTCATAATGACCCAAGCATACGCATTCAAAGCAAGAAGTACCATCCTTCTTCGTGCGCACAAAGTTGCCGTTGAATAGTACATGGTCCCTGTCCTACTCCACGTCCGAGTCAACGCCGCTTTCGCCCTCTGTCCCACTCTCCTGGTCCTTCGGACTTTGCACCGTGCTCGCCAACCTACTCGTGCTTGCACTGGGGCCCACACTTGCCAACGAGCTCTTCGACGCACTCGCACTCGCATGCGCCCCCAGATTCGACCCGAACGACGCGCTCCGCATGCCCAAGCCCAGCATGAACATCCCCGACGTTGTCCGCTGCCTCGGCCCCGCGCGTTGCGGTCCACCTACTCCCGCTCCAGCACCCAACCCGCTCTGAGTCGGACTGCGGGCCGGCGAGGGAACCGCTATCCGGAGTCCTAGCCCGGCAAGAGGGTCGGTCGGGGACTCAGCAGACGGCTCGCGTGGGTGGATGGACGATGAGGAGCGCCGTAGTCGAGGGGACGTCATAACGGACCCGAAGGTCGGCGCAGGACTCGTCGAGCGTGGCGGGCTAAGGAAGTTTGGCGTCCATGCGGACCATTTCGGCGACGCCGACGGACGGGCGGATAACGAGGTCGCAGAGAGCGACTGGGCATCCTCTGGCGAGGAGAGCGCGAGCTCATGAAGTGTCCGCTTTATCGCTGCGATGTCGTGTTCGAGATCGTCCAGCTTCTGCGAGAACGACTGCGTCGCTTTCGCAACCGCTCGATCCGTGCCGTCTACAAACGCCCTGATCTCTTTGAGCATCTCCGCGGAAGATCCCGCGCCCTCGGAGTCGTCGGAGTGCGACATCGCACCAGGGATAGAAAGCAACGCCTCGTATCCGCTAGTCACACGCTCCTCGTCCGCAATGCGGATCTCAAGCTCAACCCGAGCATCCTCATTGAAGTCGCTGAGACGGTCGACCGCTCTCCGAAGAAGAGTGTGCATATCGGAGGCGGGTCCAGTCGCCGGTGGGGGAAGGTCTGACAGTGACCTTCTCAGCTCCTTCAGCGCGAGGTGACAATCGCGGAAGCCCCGTTGTACAGTGTCATAGCGATGCTTGACCTTGGCCAGGTCCGCCAGCAACGCGGACTCTGGGGTCTGATCCGCAGCAGGACTCGGCGAGGGAGGTCCCGACGGCAGAGGAGACAAGGCAGAGCCGTCTGTAGCATCAAGCTGCAAGGGAGGCGGAACGGCAGCCTTTGGAACTCGAGGAATGTCTTGAGGTTTCGTCATCATGGTCGGCAACGACGCTGGACTCTGAGGCTGTTCAACTGAGTGAGGGAAGGGAACAGGCTCCGCGGACGTCGTGGCTGCGCTGGACGTGGTATCCGAGGGTATCGCGCTGGAGGGGAATGGAACGGGAGGGGTATCCGCATCAGGTTCTGGGGCCTCTGAGGCGGCGCGCGTGGCTGTAGACACTGGGGGAGTCTGGGCTGGAGCTGGTGAGGGTGCATTGCTTGGAGCTTGGCTACCCGCCCGTGAATCCGCACCTCGTTCAGAGGAGGCAGGAGCGGCAGCAGGGGTGCAGGGGTGCTCTTCCGCGACTGACTGCACAGGGGCATCGAGGGATGGGACGATGACGATCTCGTCGATGGAGATGCCCGCGGAAGGAGCATCCGTAGCGAGGAGACCATTTACGGGCGAGGGGATAGACGAAGTGGCAGGTGCAGAGGACTCGCTGCTCGCCGCCAGCAATGGCTTCTCCGGATTGCCTACGCTCGCGCGGCGCGGGACGGGTTGCGCGACATGCTTCGACATTTGTGTCGGCGCAGCGTCAGAATGCTCCTGAATATCCAGCTTTGCGAGCTTGCGCTCGGTTTTCAGCCGCCTGACGGTCTCCTCTTGAAGCTCATGCGTCAAGGAGGACACCGCGTCCTGTGCTAGGACTAATCTGGCGATCGAGCCGCTCGCGCTCTCGCCGTCCTCCAGCGAGGGTTGGCTGTTGAGCGTTTCAAGCAGGCCCTCCGCGTCCAACACCGCCCTAGCGAATGCCTCTCGGAGGACCATCGCGTCCAACTGCCCGTCACCTGACTCGCCGGAGGAGCGATCGAGTGACTCTCTTGTCCTCCGTATCCATCGCCTCAAGCTTTCTGCGAGGTTCTCTTCACGCCCAAGGAAAGCGAGGCGTAGCGAGACCTCGCGCCGCCGTCCGTACGCTTCGCGTGCAATGTCCTCGGTGAGCTCGTCCAGCGCAGAACGTACTCGCTCCGACTCAGCGCGTT
The DNA here is from genome assembly GCA_022385765.1 of Trametes cingulata. Taxonomy (NCBI): domain Eukaryota; kingdom Fungi; phylum Basidiomycota; class Agaricomycetes; order Polyporales; family Polyporaceae; genus Trametes; species Trametes cingulata. The sequence goes on along the minus strand of MU277981.1, from coordinate 1,775,774 downwards.
CGTTGTCGAGAGCCCGCTGAAGATGTGCGATCTCCGCGTTGAAGGTCGCAAGAGTAGCGGCATGCCGTGCCCGAAGCGCGTCCATGGCCTTCTGAAGAGTGTCCGTTGACGACTGGGAGAACTTCCTGTACAGATACAAGTTGAGCACATTTATGTGATTGAAACGAAGAGTTGGACGGACATGTAACGAGAAACCATTTTGGCTGCGGTACTGTCATCCGCACGATACTTGTCAAGTTCGTGTTGAGCTTTTGCAAGCTCTAAGCGATCATGTTCTGCCCCGAGACGAGCGACCTCGAGCTCCTTGTACAGTAGCCCGTTATCACCATGAAGCTTGGCGATCTCCGCCTCAAGTCGCTCGTTCTGTCCGTTAAACTCCTCGAGCAACCGGTGAAGGCCTGACTTGCCTTCCGCAAGGCTGTCGACTAGAGTAGAACTAGACCCATTACTGGAACCTTGCAAGTCGATCGACGACTTGGAGGAGGAAGTCGGAGGGGCCTTGTCTCTGCCCTCCAGCTTGCGGACAAGGGCGGCATACTCTTGCACAACCAGGTCCGCCATGCGCCGTTCCTCCTCCGCAGCCTTCAGTTTCCGCTCGAGCTCGCGCTCACGGACAAGGCCTTCCTCCTCGCGCGCCCGGGCATCCGCGGCCAAAGCGCGGGCGGCTTCGATCTCGTGCTGCGCATTCGCTAGCTCGCTCCGCACATCGACCAGTTCCTTTGTCCGTGCAAGCAGGGTCTCTTCCACTGTAGTAAGCTTGTCGGAGAGACGTCGGAGAGCGAGAGTGAGCTCGGGGACCTGGAAGGTGGCTTGGGTCGGGCTATTGTCCGGGTTGGCCCTAAGGACCGCGACCTCGTCCTTCAGACGCGCGTTCTCGCGCTCCAATGCGCGTGCATGTTCGACGGCCTGCGATGCCTCAAGTGAGTGTCGTTGTAGCTTGAGGGATGTGGCATGGGCTTCGTGCTGCCAAGGAAGCCTGTACGTCAGTCGATGAGCATCGCACGGCGAGCGGTATGCTTTGTGCCAGACGTGCCTGGTATCGTGAGACCGCTGCGCGAAGGCTGGCTAGCTCTAGGGCAAGTGGATGATCGTCGTTCACTACCAGTGTCGACGCTGCAGAAGAAGTGGTGGCCATGTGCGCGAGCACGTACAAGCAGCGTAAAGCTGCAGCATTGCATTTCGCCGTGCGTGATTGCACGCGGGCACGAGGTCCCAGCGGAGATTCAACGGAGGCGCCGCGGACTCACAACATTGCCCAGGTGAGGGTCGTGTGTATCAGCGGACCTTAAAACCTGCTATCTCCGCTGTGGCATTCGGGCGATGGGCGACGTCTTCTCCAAAGTCTCGTCCCCGTCGTCTTTGCCCTTCCCCTCGCCGCCGCCCTCAACCCAAGCAAAAGCCGAGCCTGTGCCCGACGTCTTCAAGTCGTCCCTCTATACAGTCTACAAAGCAACCGTTCTTCTCGCGCACGCTAGCCTGCGTCCGACCGTGACTAAGCCTTCCGCCGTCCTCTCTCCCTACAGCCCCCGCCCACCTTGCGCGATCTCAAGACACATCACTGTTCCTTTAGTCGCGTGTCTAGCAAGCCTTGTAGTGTACTATATGCTACCAGTGAGATAGTCGCCATTCTGGATCAAAGTCAGGTCGAAGTCTTCCAGTACGTCTCTCCCCCGCAATGCTCACACCCAGAATTAATCATTCTCTACGATCATCATGTTTTGTGCCTGTAAGCAGCAATGGCTAGTCCTCATACGCCTTACCATCCCCAACCGGGGCCGTCTTATTACCATCATCCACCACCCCCTCCGCCTCCCCCGCATTACGCATACTCCCCGGTGCCTGGCCCTGCGCCCTACTACCCTTACCCGATGCCTCCCATGAACAGTCATCCACCTATGCACCAACCCGCATCTCCTAGGATCAGCGGGGCTGGACGTGGCAGATTTACTCCTCACCGAGGAGGAGGGCCAACTTACCATTACCAGCCGATGCCTCAGCACCATATGGCCCCTCCCGCAGTTCCCGTGCAGTCGCCTCCGCCTGTTTCGCCAGCAAGCCCTTTCCATCACCCTCAAAAGTTCGCTGCACACCCCCATCCTCACCAGGTACCCTACGGATCTCCGTACCACCATCCTCAGCCGGGTGGTCCGTACACGCCCGCGTGGCCTGGACAGACTCTGTCGCCTCTGCCGAAGCAGATGTCCATGCTCCCACCTATGGTCTCTCCTGAACACGTACCCCAGATGCAAGTCCCACAGCAGGCCCAGCAGCAGCCTCAGATGCATCAACAGCCTCAAATCATACCCCAGCCCCATCACTCGCCTGAGGTATCTCACCGCCCACCCCCGGTATCGGTGCAATCCGGGGAGAACGTCTCTCCTCAGGTTCTTCCGCATACATTTGTCCCGTTCGTGCCCAGGCATCTACAGGCGCCCCCACCGGAGGCACCACCTACTGAAGTATCTGTTCCTGAACCTCAGCCTGAGTCTGCTGAGGCCGAAGCCCCGCAAGCGGAGGAGCAGACGTCCCAAGTTCAGCCAGAGGAGTCGCAGCGATCAGAAGCACAGCCTGTCGAAGAGGCAGACGCACCAGAGCATACGTCGGAGCAGGCTGATAAGTCAAGGCCTCCCACTCCGAGTAGTCCCTCTTCAGATCCGACACCGTCGTCCTCCTTCGTATCTACTTACGTAGTCTGGTCTCGACGCCCTGGAGATCCTGGTCGTGCACCTGGTGTCATCATCTCTACCCACGCCTACCCCCCTGAGGATGTTTCGCAGAAGGCACTCGAGCTCCCGTCCCCACCTGCTTCGCCGAAGCCGCAGCGAGTCACTCTCCCGCAGCCCTCGGTCGCTGTTCAAGACGGCTCCGGGGAATCTGTGGGAGCTCCTTCTGTGTCAACCACAGAGACGACCCCAGCAGGTTCTATTACTGCGGATACACCTGTTCCAGGGTCGCCGTACTCCTGTGCAACGTCAATCTCAGCTGCTGTTGGGTCCCCTTCCGCAAGCCAGGCGCCTAAGTCTCCCGTATCCCCACGTGCTGACGCGAAGACGGAGCTCCCCGCCCCGAGCGCGCCTGCTCCGGAGGCTGCTACGATCGCAGCGACTGAGCCGTCCGTCCAGTCTGCTGCTGACGCTCCCGCCGCTACGCCTGAGACGTCGTCGACCGCCTCTACTGCTCCTCCGCCCAAACCCGCTCCTGGACCGAGGAAGTCATGGGCCTCTCTCCTGCAGTCGGGCGATTCGGCCGCCTCCTCGTCGAAGCCGCGTCTCCCGATCTCAAATGTCGTCGGTTTCTCGATCCCTGCCACGTCTGGTGCCAGCGCTCCCTCCGCTCCTGGGGCTGCCATCGCCACCGCGAACCGGAACGAGCTGTTGAACCTGTTCAACAAGGGTCCATCCGGGTCTTCGGCCAATATTGCGGCCTCCATGAAGATTCGTCCCCGTGGCTTGGTCAACACTGGCAACATGTGCTTCGCGAACGCTGTGCTCCAGATCCTCGTTTACTGCCCGCCGTTCCATCGCTTCTTCTCCGAGCTCCGGAAGCATCTCGCTGGCCCCGTTGTCGGTTCTCAACGTGAGGGCACCAAGGCTACGCCTCTGGTTGATGCCACGATTCAGTTCCTGAAGGAGTTCGTTCCGGACCCGCCTGCAGCCGGTACTGACCCAAAGGCGAAGGGCAAGGAACGCGAGGAGGACCTCTTCGACGAGCTCGATAGCTTCATCCCCACGTACGTGTATGATGCGATGAAGGAGAAGAAGCGTTTCGCAAACATGATCGTGAGTGCTTCTCACTCATTCCACTTTGTTTTATCTTCTAATGGAATACGTCTCTGCTGCAGGGCGGTCACCAGGAGGACGCGGAAGAGTTCCTAGGATTTTTCCTGGACACTCTCGAGGAGGAACTTCTGTCTATCTCGCAGTCTCTATCGCCGAAGGAGCCCGCTAAGGCTCCTGAAGAGCCGCCGATGCAAGACGGCGAATGGCTGGAGGTGGGCAAGAAGAACAAGACCGTGACGACGAGAACAGTAAGTTCCTTCGTATCTCTCTCGAAGGCGCTGTTTATAACTCGCGCGTAGGCAAAATCGACGGACTCTCCGATAACCCGCATCTTCGGGGGCAAGTTCCGCTCGACCCTCCGCACCCCTCATCAACGCGACTCGGTCACCATCGAGGACTGGCGATCGCTCCAGCTCGACATCCAGCCTGAAAACGTCAAGTCGCTCAGGGACGCGCTGCAGCACATCTCGCACCCTCAGCCTGTGCAGATCACCATCCCGACGCGTCCCGGTGCCATCCTGGATGCGACGCAACAGGTGCTCATCGAGGCCCTCCCGCCGGTGCTCATCCTGCACATGAAGCGTTTCTTGTACGACACGAAAGTGGGCGATGTCGTCAAGGTCGGCAAGCAGGTGTCGTTCACGCCCGAGCTGGAGATCAGCCCTGGTACGTCTTCCATGCGCAGTATTGTCAGGCCACTGCAGCTGACCCCATCCGCAGATCTTATTGCAGCACCGAAGCGAGCAGCGCCTGTAAAATACCAGCTATTCGGAGGTATGTCTCTATACCATCGTCCACCTGCAACTTCGACTTAGCGTGACTTTCAGTCCTATACCACCATGGGCCCTCCGCATCAGGGGGACATTATACCCTCGATGTTCTGCACCCCAATCGCGAGCTGTCCGAACGACCGCGGCCAGCATGGATCCGCATCGACGACGAGCTCGTCTCGGACGTCCGGCCAGACGACGTCTTCGGCGGGCTCGACCGGGACGACCGGCACGCGTACCTGCTGTTCTACAGGATGATCAGCGCGTGGGGCCCGTCAAGGACAACTTAGATAGTGTGGTTAGCTGGTCTTTGGTCGCTTGTCGTCATCGTCGTCGTTAGTATTGCTACAGCTGCTGTTATGTTACTGTGCCAGTACTAGTACTCGTTTGTTGTGATGCAATCTCGGATTCCCTCCCGCTTCGTCTGAGCGTGTCGCACCTTGCAGTGCTTCATTCCCGTCACGCACACAAAACTGGTTTGAGGGTTTCGCGTTGTCTCGGGTAGAATTATAGATATATCCTTCTCCGCGGAAAAGGAATGGGGAATACATATCTCACAGGGTCCATTGCGAGAGAGAGCTAGAGACAGCGGATCCACTACTGCGAGAGCTATACGATAATTACTCATTATAAATGTTCCAGGACTGCACAAGCAGAAATCAGCGCAAGGACCATGCGAATGTAAAGAAGTGATACTCACTGAACGCCACTTGAGTCCCCAGTGCTCGTTGATGGGGCCGTCGATACCCCACGCGACACCGCGGAACCACCAGAAGGTGCCGACGATGACGAAGACGGAGATGCCAAAGACGATTCGTTTTGTGCGATCAGAGAGGCGGCGAGAGCTGAAGACGAAATGGTCCATGAGGTGTCCCAACATCAGGACGGCGAAGTAGAGAGTCGGTAGCTGTGGAGGAATACGCATAAGCGACGGTCAGGAGGGGGAAGTCAAGCGGGGCACTTACGTAGTGGTGAATATAGGTGACTCGGCCCATGATCATGAACGGCACTGGAGGGAAATGAGTGAAGTTGCCTGAATAGATTGTGCACGACACATACCGAAGTGTAGCAGCCAGCCGACCAGAGCCACCTTGCCCACATACAAGAAGTGTTCCCATTCCCCTACGTTCATTTCAGCATGCACGCGCGGACACAGGAAGCGCGAATGAACGTACTGGGCTCCATGTCGACGTACTTGCGCTGCTGACGCATGAGGTACACCAGCGCGGCGACACATCCCAGGACCAGGCTGATCGTGCTGCCCCACCAGATGACGGGCGTGCCGATGAGATAGTACTTGGTTTGGTTGTCGCCCCAGCCGCACATGCGGAGGCCGACCCGAAGGAAGGGCCAGTCGAGGGGCTTGGAAGCAAGGATGTCCTCCTTATCGGGGTCGGGAATGAGCGCGTTGTTCGACGTAGCCATCGCGACATTGAGGTGCCAGAAGTCGCGCAGGAAGGGCGACTTGTAGTACCGCACATCACCAGGAGGCACTAGTCAAGGAGAGCGTTAGTATCCGAGCACATATGGCAAGCCAAGAGGAGACTGACAGCGATCGTTCCAGTGGCTCTCGACGTTCCAGTAGGTATGCACGTCCTTCGGGTTGTTCTCCTTATCGCAGCTGACTTCAATCTGCTTGAAGCCCCACTGAGGAAGGATGGCGTTTGCCGCCCGGAGGTAGCAGCCCGACGCCTGATGGCGGAAGCGGAGGCGTGTGGTTAGCGAATGGATACGGTCGTACTTGTCCTTGCTCCCGCGGTGGATATCATCGACGACCTCCACGACCCAGTAGTCCTGGTAGTCACCGATGGTGGCATTGCCGTAGCACGACACCTCGTTGTTGAGCTTCGTGACAGGGGCCGGAATTGGGTGGGAGTGCAGGTTGCGGGTGGTGGGTGCGTGCTGGAGGCGGATCACGTCGCCGTCCTTGAGGAAACGGATAGGGCCCTCCGGGTCATACGGAGCTTCGTCCCAGCGGGGAAGGAGGACCCAGTCGTTGTTCTCGTCCTTGTAGTGGTAGCAAGTGACTTGCTGCTGCTCGGAGCCGACGGGGTAAGTCTGGACGTGGGAGTGGAGAAGACCTCCTCCCCAGCCCATGTTCTTCAGAGTGACCTTCGAGCCGATGGCGACGTCTGTCGAAAGCATCAACCAACGTTATAGTGGCGAGGATGATTACAACGCACCCAGAGGGTTCTGGTTAAAGGTGTTGCCTACGAGGTTCGCCTGGAATAGCGAGCTCATCTGGGCGTCACCGGGGCCGGAATGGTTCAGGACGAGAAAGTGCAGCTTGAAGGAGGCCATGTAGATCATGATCGGCAACACTATCAGACACGCGACCCGAGCTGCCCAGTGTCGTATTTGATCGCGCTGCAGTCCAGTCAGATCCTGCCAACGGACGGGAAGGCGACGAGGTAGTACTGACCACAGACATCTTCAAGTCACCAAATTTCTCCCAGAGGTCCTCGATGGTATAGGCACCGACCAGGGATGTCACGAAGAAGCCCACCCATTTCACGCTACAACAGTGTTATTGGGGAACAGGCGGCATGATACAGCATACTCACCTGCAAACGCAGCCGATGGACCACCCCGTTAGCGCTAACCAGACCCACCAATCGGGGGTAAATGGTCTTTACAACTATCAGCAGACAGTCCCAGAACTGGCTGAATCCGTACGCACCGGTATTGTTGGTTATGGAATTTGGCCATACAGAAGACGGTAGTGAACGTGAAGAACAACAACATAGAGTCCAAAAGAATGAATCGGGATATACACAACCACGCGACGTCTGGAATTGTCTGAGATAAATGCTTGCCTGCTGGAAAGACGGGATGGAGAACTCACCGCACAGCACCATCAACGCGACCAAATGGCACGCCATCCAGCTCATACCCAGCTCGACCGCAGTGTACCATCCCAAGGGGACCATCGCGACACCAAAGATTGCAAGCATGACACGCATTGCGACGTAGGGCACGGTCTCAGGGTAGGTCGAGCCGCTGGCGAAGTCGAAGGAGCCGTCATAGCCTGCCAGCAGGCCCGCGAGGCCGACGAGCATCTTCCCGAGCGGCGGGTGCACGTCGAAGTAGAACTCGCGCTTGAGGTAGTACGAGCCGAACTTGCCAAAGTGTGCCTCGTCCCACACGACGACGTTCGACTTGCCGATCTTGTGGAAGCGGGTCCAGCATGAGAGCAGCGTGTAGATGATTGGCGGGATGTGCTCCAGGTTTTGGAGGAAGAACTCGCGCTGCGCGACGTATATATGCGCGGTCAATGATTCGCCCCTGTCTATGCGCCTACATGAGAACGTACCAGGGTTGTAGGGGGAGGTGGGGGAGGTCTGCGAGGGCGGCCGCTGCTGATAGGCCCCTTCGAAGCCTTCATTTTGGAATAGACATCCTTGCCCTCATCATCGAACGCGTCGTAGTCGAGACCCTTCTCCGACACCTGGCTGGCAAAGCCGCCGCCATTGCCGCCAGGTCCGCGGGCGACCCTTCTGCGAGCCTTCTCCTCAGACATGTAGTGCAGGGGAAGCTCCTCGTCACGGACGGTGTGCGCTGTTGTAGACTGAGACCAGTAGGCGTTCTGTGCGGCGGGGTGGGGGATCTCCTCGAAGTCGGACGACGAGCGGGGGTCGTCGTCGTAGGGTGGTCCGAGGTCAAGAGCAACTTGGGATGGTTTCATCAGCCAAGCTGGCTTCGTACGGCTGGAGGCCGAATATGCGCGACGGCTGGTGAGGCAATAGCGGGGAGACGATCTGGGCGTCTATTGCCACCTCTCCATCATAATACATGAACTGCGCCGTACTGCCACCGCAGCACCTCCATCCTGACGTGGCCGTCTCCGGGCAGCGCGTTATCCGGAAAAACTACAGCGGAATAGGACTACTTTTGGAAGATGTACTACATAGTTACAAGCGATGCGAAAGACATGGAAGCCGGACGAACAGAGCAAGACAGAGAGAGACGACCAAGAAACACATGCAGCTCACTTGTGTCGTTGGTAGACAGCTAAAAGTCCCGAGTCAGAAGGAGCCCACGGGGGGACAGTAACCGTCCTCACCTGTCACCATCGCGTGGTCACGCTCGTAGGGCTCCAGAGTAACCTGCTCGATGGGCTTGAATTTGTGCGCACGCAGCACGTCGACCTCTTGCGCGAAAACGGCCTCCGGCGGGGCCGTTGAGTCGATACAGCTGGCCTTGATGGAGATGACGACGTGCCCGCCGTCTTTCAAGAAGTATTCGGCGTTGTGGGTGACAATACGTGCTTGGTCGGGTTGAGCAACATCGGCGAAGATGACGTCCACCGTTGAAAGCAGCATGCGATATCTCTGAGGTGCACGAGCGTCCTCGACGATAGCTATAGAACCCCGCCAAGTCAATGAAAGCTCTAGGAGAACATCCTTCGGTGAGAAGACTCACGGATAACGTTCGTGCGCTTCTTCGCCATGCCAATCAGGTCACGCCCTGACCTAAGGGAGAACTCGACGGCGTATACCACACCTTCCTAAGGGACTATGAGTGGTCGCAAGCGACAGGTAGGACTCGGTTACTCACAGGTCCAACAATGTCCGCAACGTGACTGACACTGGTACCGCTGGCGGCACCGAGGTAGAGCACCTTCTTACCAGGTTCAATAAAAATCTGGTCGAGACCGCCGAGGATACCCGCAGCGAGCTTCGAGCGGAAGGGGTTCCACACACGGTACTCGACCTTCGTGCCCTCCACTCCGCCGTCGATGGATATCCGCTTCTCGCCGTAGACAGCCTCTCCGGGGACGAGGTTCTTCGTGACGAGTAGGGATTCCTTGCCCTCCGCAATAAAGACACCCTTGTGCCTGTGCGGCTTGAGGATCACGTTCGAGCCGCCCTTCGCACCGCCCCTTCCGCCGCCGCGTCCGCCCCTGCCGCGAGGAGCACCCCGTCCACCACCGCGCCCACCAGCACCGCGCTTCGCAATACCTCCGCCGCGAGCACCACCTGGGGATAGTCAGCATACAATACCGACACCCTTCTTAACTCAAATCTCACCTCGTCCTCCGCCACGGCCGGGAGGGCCGCCGCGTCCTCTGGGAGCACCACCCCGAGCACCACCACGGCCTCCTCCTCCTCCTCGTCCACCGAAACCGCCGCGTCCTCCAGAGGCACCTTCAGAAGATGAGAGAGAAACAAACAAGGGTGAGACATAGACGCGTAGAGCGAAGCATTGGATGCTCACCGAAAGCCATGTTGTTGTCTTGAGCTGGAAAGGGAAGGGCCGACGACGGTGATGGAACTGCGTGCAAGAACTTGCAGCACGAAACGACTCTCTCGGGCAGAAAATTTGAGAAGCGCCCGCGTCGCCGGAATTGGGCAAGAAGGAGCCAGCCACGTGCTACGAAGCTTGATGCCACTGCCTAATTCGACCGCAACGCTCAGGACGATCGGCCCGGGCCGAGACCCGGGCAGAAATGACATGAGACCTGCGCCTCGGCGCTGGCAGCTTGCAGCATAGACCATTCGAACACAACCAGTACTGCCCTCTCGCCGTGCTGACAAAGGTCTTCGAGCACCTCATACCAGCACTCTCCGCTGCGCTTTGCGCGAAGATGGCGCACGCAATTGATTCACCGGTTGAAACGCCTGAGGGCTTGAGGTTGGCTTAGCAAGATGCGCGCTAGGAAGGCGGGCGTCCGAAGCTGGCGGAAACAGCACCGTGCATATTCTTTTTTTTTTTTTTTTTTTTTTTTTT